>CP139506.1:219319326-219354362 GCA_021014915.2 Artemisia tridentata subsp. tridentata
TACCACGGGTTTATAGGCTAGTATATATATAAAATATTTGTAAAATGTTTAGTAGTACTCATTTTGCTGACACTATGGACGGATTGTTTAGGATGTTACAAAACCACGCGCTTCGAAGAGAAACAAGACGCAGGGAAGTCTCTTACAAGAATGCTTGCCTGTTATTGGAAAGGATGGGAGGGAAATCCCACTTGAACCTTGGAGAGAGGTATATGTTTTATATTTTATAACTTGTTAGTTTGTTATCAGTTCATTGACACCATCGAATTCTTTTCCAGAAACAAGAGTGTGGGCGACCAAGTACAGAATACGAGTCCCCAAATAAGTTTTGAATTTCTTAAATCAAGCCCATAAGCTAAATTATACGTTTCATTGGTGAAGGGGCCGCGACAGTCAATGAAAAGTTTTGGCCAGCTTTAGTGGCCAAGGATGCTCATTGTCGAGGTTGGCTAACTGAAGAGATAAGTAATTACTTAAATATTTCAGGATCTGAACCACTTTCATAAAACGCTACTTTCTGCTAGTGACGAAATTAATTGAAGAAGAGGGTTTTTTTTTTTTGGGTAAAGGGGAGTAATCCTGCACCTTGGTAAATAGATTAACCAAAAAAACATTTAAGTACAAATGATATGGGTGAAATCCCATATCTCAGCCCGTTACATAGGCACTTACATGAAGAAACTCGACAGTCCCGTAGGACACTAACAAATAACCACAATATAAGAGTGACACACCACTCTTATAACTAATAAATGAACATACAAATATAACGACTATAAAATTACAAATTAAAAACTCAAGTTAACCACTTGATTCTTCAAAAGTCGTCATAGATGTCCATAACCATCAACGATGCAGCCTTTTCCATGGTAGTACTTGAACAGCACTAATCCACGCCAAATAACTACAACGCACTTCCATTGATCCAAAAAGGACCAAACCAATACTACGACTTGATCCAACACCTCATTTGCTACAGCTTTAATGGAGTAAAACTCTAGCTAAGAATGTAATCCAATGTATCATGATCAATCATAGACGAAACATAGGGTTAAGCAACCCTAACTTACACACTATGGCACGAATCAGCATACCATTAAACTTCCCAATGGCTCGTATGACATACCACATAAACGAGAATGATGACCACCTCCACAATGGAACAAAGACCATCAGCAACACTCATCAAGTACAGAACCATCATACGATTAGCAAAACACGCCACATAGGGTAAACAGATCCAAACAAACAGAACTGACGACAATAGAACTGGATTGGATGATGACCTTTTGTAACCTATAATAAGGTTTAGAGAAACCTTAACTTCCAGAGGACAGTACCTTCTTAAGGATATGCAGCATACATCCAAAAGAATAGCGAATAATATGGTTTAAAAACCCTAACGTCCAGCACCATAATGACCTGATATGTGAGCACCAGAATGGACCAGTAGGCCTATGATGAAAGATGATAATAGGGTTTAACAAACCCTAACTTCCCATATGAATCATAAATCAGACCAAGGAACATGGATCGAATCAGCGACTGCCATACACCAGCAGGTCTGGAATTACAAAAAACATTAACCACCAAATAGGGCTAGGAGCCCTAACTTCCAGCGGACGAACCCAGTGACCAAGAATGACCAGATCATAGAATTAGGGTTTTAGAACAGGAACCCTAAAAACCTCGACTTACATCTCTCTCTTTGAACCCATTCATACAGACTTACATCCGACAAGAACTTGACAAAACCCTAAATCGGGTTAACTTGCAGAAGCATCACATAGAATAAATCAAACCCTAAAAAAGGATTTGAAAGCGTTGTTACATCCCGCACAACCCACAGATCGACCGTATAGAACCCTAAAGAAAACGATTTACACTAAAAATCATCCCAAACAGACGAATCTTTAGAATATCGATTAGAGGATAGGTAGGGTTTATACGCATAACAGGAAACCATGGAGATATTTAAAGATATATAAGTGAAATTGTACAGCCGCCTACCCTATGATATAGACACAACCCATCGCCATATATTGCATACCCAAAAGTGGGTAGAGAGGACATGGGAGGGTGGTGTTTTTGGCCGGAATTATGAGAGGAATAGGCGGCCGAAAATCTCCATCAGATCCTTAATTGTTGTATTATTGAGTTTTGGTAATAAAAATTACATTTGAAGAAGAGGGTTGTCACACACTCTAAGTGACGGCTTCTGTAACACCCTTAAAATCATAATATTGCGGAAGCATACACTTTGGTTGCTACTAAATCGATAATCACAACACAAGATATAGAGAACGGATTGAAAATCTGTTTTAAAATACATTACATGTTAAAAGTCGTGTTGTCTTACATAAAATCCATTTCAAATAAAAATGTAGCCCATTAAACAAAGCGGTCCAAATTTCAGAGTTAACGCAATACTAAAAACATTTCCAACAATTATTATGACCATCGCCATGCCCTGCCTTCAGTAAAAACACCTCAGTTTCCTGAGAAAAATATGCTAAAAGTCGGCTAACGCTGGTGAGTTCATAGGTTTAAAGTAAATAAAACATATGGACCACAACAATATTCAGCAAACAATTAAGCAATAACACACTATCCTGCTATGCAAACACTAAGCCTCATCTAACCGAGCTAGACATCGCAGCATGCCAAGCTGGCATTAGCTAGAAAGGGGTGCCCGCGAGTGTTAATCCCCAGACACTCGGCCAAAATTCATATGGTATACGTTCGCACTGACTATGCCGAGCCAATTGTTCGGGGGTGTCATCCCCAATAGATCTATTTATAACACACGGTTTCCTAGACAGGAATTGACGGTTGATGATAGTGGGCGCAATGGGATTCAGCTAAACTTAGGTTTCTACATACAAGTGCGTATAAAAACAAAATCCATTTTTGGTCCATGAAAACAGTTTTGCATGTTTCTCACCTCAAGCTTAAAAATCAAATCGTATAAAAATATGGGGCTATAAACTCACCTTAAAAGCAACAGCAATCTGCTAATCAACAAAATAGTGCAACCGCTCCGACACGAAACCTAAATCAATACGGTAAGTCTTAGCGAAATATTCGTGTCTTATATGTCTTTACTTCATTTGAAAAGTTTACTCGGGAACAGTGCTCGTGTATTTCTTGCTTGCTGTGTGGTAAAATATATATTTCAAAATGATTTATCGTATGAAACTCTTGGTGGTTGCTCATGGTGAAAGTGTATGGTGGGAATACGTGTGACGGAACATCCGTAATAGTATTCATCGTTAAATTTCACAAGTAATATATAATATATATATATATATATATATATATATATATATATATATATATATATATATATAATATATTATAATATATATATATATATATATATATATATTAGGTTAAGTTGAATAATTATATATTTAGTTAATTAAGGTTATAATTAATTAAATAGGTTTTGAGAAATAAATAAAATAATAGTGTTAGTGGAGGAATATTATATTATAAATATTATTTATTATTTATAATATAATTTTGATTATAAGAAATTTAGAAAAATTTGTTAAGTATTTAGAGAAACTTAGACAATTTAAGTATTTTTATCAAAAATACTCTAAGTGTTGGAAATTTTAGAAAATTTGGCCATGACCTATTCGTTTATTCAATCGTTTCCATTTTTCTCATGTGTTGCAATTTCTCAAATAATTCGCGTTGTTAACTATATGTGCAAAATTGGTTCGTAATATATATTGGTCGTTGTAAGTATTTTTATCGTTATAATTATCGTTATCGTCACGTTTAATTATTACTAATAGATTTCGATACAAAGTCAATATTTAGTCAATATGCTTTCAAAAGTCAACATTTATAAGGATTTGGTCAAAATTTCATTTTTCACCCTTTTTAGGAGACTAACGCGTCTCAAAACAAGTCCAAACTAGTTTTAGTTATATATATCGTATCGTTAACTAATAATATTCATAGTGAGTCGAAAAATATTTCAAAAGTCATTTTTGTCATCCGACATACTCATTGGGCCGAAAGTTATTAAATGAGCCCAATAGTTTAATTTTTTTTAGTCCAAACCATTTAGCCTTTTTAATTTACGATATATATATCGTTAGTTTGCTAAAAATAAATTTAACACATTCGTCACCATATTTGGTCAAAAGAAGTCAACTGTGACGAGTTGGGTTGGGCTTGGCCCAACTGCCACCGAAAGCCCATAAGCTCAAAATTATAAATTTTAGTCCAAGGCCCTTTTTAGTTAAATTATATATATATCGTCGCGTTTCTAAAAAACATTTAACTCGTTCGTTAATCCGTTGGGTCAAAAAGTCAAAAGTGGTCATTTTCATGTTGGGCTCGGCCCAACAGTCCACACATAACCTTTTTAGCCCAAAATATATTTTTAGCCCATTATTCTAAATTAGTAATATTAATTACGTAACAAATTTTAATTATATCAATTAAGCTCTTATAAATAAGCTATTAAGTCAAAAAGTCAAACATGACCAAATTTAATTATGTTCGACCCATATAACAATATACGACCCATTATCCCATTTTTTTATAAGTTAAACTTAATTAGTTATGGCTTATTCAATAAGCTATTCAAAATAAACTTTTAAGCATTAATTCCACCATTTCACCACTTGAGCCAAAATTTTATGTTTTTCAAAACCCCAATAGTTTTGTAATTTATTTCTAGCCGATTCATATATATGTCCACAAAAGTGTATATATTGCTTTAATCTCGCGTAATTAACATTAATCATATTTGTATCATCAAACTAGTACCATGTACAACAAGATTTACCATACAAGCAAGAAATACTCTAATTTGTACCAAAGCCTCAAAAATTTCGAGCATTATATAATATATAACAAGCCATAGTTTTTTCCATTTTGACAAAACATACACATTTAACAATTTTTAACATCATTAGACATCAAATGTACATGAATTTAACAAGATTAGAAAAGTTTTGATGATTCCTTACAATGGTTTAGTGTTAACGTGGGGTAGAAAGGACCAAGAACAACCCAAACTTCACCAAATGTACCCAAACCACGTTCCAATTAACCCGAAACTCTTGAATATACACTCTAATTTACTTGAACTTCAAAGAAAAGTGATGGATCTTAGGAATTTAGTTTGAGCCGTGAGTTTTGCATGAAGAAAATGATCTAGGAAGTTGGGTGAGTGTAATATGGATAAGCTAGTTTGTTTGTGTTATATTTAGAGTAAGTATGTAATATATATAAGATTAAATACAAGTTAGTGGAAGGATTTTGTCACCTTATGGGGGAGTAATACTTGGGGCCCGGATATGGACAAGTAATAGGGGGGGGAAATATTTTTACCTCTCGTTGGTGTATCGTGTGTCGGTTTGAGCTTAAAAGTGACCGTAAAGTCCCGGTTCGACGTTTTTGGACACATATACGTAAAATAAATTTTTTATCCACGTTTTTGTCAGAAATGTAATAAAATATTATTACTGACTCAAAAATATATTTATTTGACTGCTACCATGTGTACTGTGCTGTCGGTACGCGTGTGCGGTTGCTTTTCAGAAAAATGTGAGAAAGCTCTCATTTTATTATGAAACTTGTCAGTAACTATCAGAAATAGAATAATTTATGCTTACTGAAAAAAATATACTTTTTCTGCAGTGACAGTAAGCTACAGTATGCGGGTCAGCTCCCAAAAATGCTAAAAAATACTCAGAAACATGCAAATGCGCATAGAAATGCTTAGCTTAAAAATAATAAATAACCATTTAATATTAATTAACGACGTAAAAATTACCATTTGTCACAGTCTTCCCAGCTAATCGGGAAATCCGTCCCGGATTTCACATTACGTTACTCGTTCGGTTCGAAATGAGATGAGGATATTTTCGCTTGATTTCATCCTCTCCCTCCCATGTATAATCTGGACCTCTGCGAGAGTTCCAACGGACCTTCACATTTGGGATACGACTCTGCTTTAGCCGTTTAACTTCCCAGTCCATGATTTCAATCGGCTCCTCGATGAAATTTAGTTTCTCGTCAAGCTGAATCTCATCCAAAGGAATGACGGCATTATCATCAGATAAGCACTTTTTCAAGTTACTGACATGAAAAACGTCATGCAAAGCGCTGAGTTCAGATGGCAGTTCGAGTCGGTAGGCTACCGGCCCGATCCTGGCAAGAATTTCGAACGGTCCAATATAGCGAGGGTTCAGCTTACCACGCTTGCCGAATCTTATCACGCCTTTCTATGGCGAGACCTTTAACATCACTTTGTCACCCACTTGGAACTCAAGAGGTTTTCACCTCTTGTCGGCATAGCTCTTTTGATGGTCACGAGCCGCTTGCATTCGGCTCTTGATCTGCACGATCTTCTTAGTAGTCTCATGGACTAAGTCTGTTCCAGTAAGTTGGCTTTCTCCGACCTCAGCCCAACAAATTGGCGATCTGCACTTACGACCATAAAGTGCCTCATACGGTGCAACCTTAATGCTGGTGTGATTACTGTTGTTGTAGGAAAACTCGGCTAAAGGCAAATGCCTATCCCAGCCATTCCCGAAGTCAATCACACAGGCTCTCAGCATGTCCTCTAATGTCTGAATGGTCCTCTCACTCTGACCATCAGTCTGAGGATGATAAGCTGTACTCATGTCAAGGTCGGTTCCTAACGCATCCTGAAGTGACCTCCAAAAATTAGACGTGAATCGACTGTCTTGATCAGATATAATAGAAACAGGCACACCATGCCTTGCGACAATTTCCTTCACATACAGTCGCGCGAGTTTGTCCATGCTGTCATTCTCCTTTATAGGAAGGAAATGAGCTGATTTAGTGAGACGGTCAATGATTACCCAAATCGTGTCATAACCGCTCGACGTCTTAGGCAGCTTGGTGATAAAGTCCATAGTGATACACTCCCATTTCCATTCTGGGATCTCAGGTTGAACAAGCAGACCGGATGGTCTCTGTTGTTCAGCCTTGACCTTCGAGCACGTTAAACACTTACTGACGTACTCAGCTATATCGGCCTTCATGTTTGGCCACCAATACAACTTCTTCAAATCTAAGTACATCTTGTCAGATTCTGGATGGATGGAGTACTTGGATTTGTGGGATTCGTGCATGATCAAATCACGAATTCCTCCATATAACGGAATCCAACACCTGTCCCCATAACACAAAACTCCATCAGATCTTCTTACGAAGCCATTCTCACTCTTTGGCATTCCGTAAATTTTCTCACGCGGTCGGTTTTCGTCCTTGAGTGCCTCACCCTGAGCCTCAAGAATTTTTGCTGAAAGCGGCGAACTAATCGTCATCCCTAACGATCTGACTCTGAGGGGTTTGATCCGCTCTTTTTTGCTGAGGGCGTCGGCAACTACATTTGCCTTGCCTGGGTGGTAACGGATCTCACAATCATAGTCGCTAAGCAATTCTAACCATTGGCGCTGTCTCATGTTCAGTTCCTTCTGGTTCAAGATATGCTGTAGACTATTGTGGTCGGTATACACCACGCACTTAGTACCATAAAGATAGTGCCTCCAAATTCTCAGCGCAAACACGACTGATCCTAACTCTAGGTCATGGGTTGTGTAGTTTTTCTCATGGGTTTTCAGTTGTCGAGAAGCGTATGTTATCACCTTTTCTCTCTGCATCAGCACAGCTCCCAAACCCTTGTGTGATGCGTCACAATACACAACGAAATCTTCACTACCCTCGGGTAAAGCCAAAATAGGTGCACTACACAATCTTTCCTTAAGGAGTTGAAAAGCTTCTTCCTCCTTATCTCCCCAGTCGTATTTCACATTCTTTTGTGTCAGTTTCGTCAACGGCTTAGCTATCTTAGAAAAACCTTCAATAAACCTTCGGTAATAACCGGCAATTCCTAAAAATTGTCGTATTTCAGTAGGCGTTGCCCAATCCTTTATTGCCTCAATCTTAGCGGGATCCACGTGAATGCCCTGTCTATCTATCACGTGACCAAGAAACTGCACAGTCGATATCCAGAATTCACACTTCAAAAACTTGGCGTATAACTCCTCCTTTTTCAATAATTCCAGAATTAGCTTGAGATGTTCCTCATGCTCTTTCTCATTCTTGGAATATATTAGGATATCATCAATGAATACTATTACGAATTTATCCAAATACGGCTTACACACTCGATTCATGAGGTCCATGAATACAGTTGGTGCATTTGTCAAGCCGAATGGCATAACTTGGAATTCGTAATGGCCATATCGGGTTCGGAACGCGGTCTTCGGGATGTCCTCTTCCCTGACTCAAAGCTGGTGATAACCTGATCTCAGGTCTATCTTCGAATAAACCGATGAACCTTGCAACTGATCAAATAAATCGTCAATTCTCGGGAGTGGGTACCTATTCTTAATGGTTAGCTTATTCAGCTCCCGATAGTCAATATACATTCTGAAGGATCCATCCTACTTCTTAACAAACTAGACAGGAGCTCCCCAAGGCAAAGAACTCGGTCTGATAAAACCTTTTCTAGATAGTTCAGCTAACTGATCAGACAACTCCTGTAACTCCGTAGGTGCTAACCGATAGGGTGCTCGTGCTACAAGCACGGCTCCTGGCACTAAATCGATTTGAAATTCGATTTGTCTGGCCGGTGGGAGTCCAGGTAGGTCTTCTGGAAAAACTTCCGGGAAATCCCTTATGATTGGCACATCTTCCAACCTTTTCTCTCCGGGCTCCGTATCCTTCTTTTCAGTAACATGAGCTAGAAAGAGGTGGCGTCCTTTCTCGATGTACTTCTGCACCTTTGTACACGAAATGATGCTCAATCTCGATGAACGCGCACGATCACTCCGATCTCCTTCAATTATTAGAACTTCGTTCCTATATGGTACTCTGACGATCTTTTCATCACAGACGATGACGGCATGATATTTCGATAGCCAATCCATCCCTATGATGACGTCAAAACTACCCAACTCTACTGGCGTAAGGTCAATGTTGAATGGGCGGTTTAATAAGTTTAGAGTGCAACCTCTTATAATGGTACCTACTCTTTCTAGGTTTCCGTTTGCTAATTCTACGTCGAAGACATTATCTAAGGTGGTTGGGGCTATATCAATTAAAGGATTAAAACCGATCGACACAAAACTTCTATCTGCTCCCGTATCGTATAGTACCGAAGCATAACGATTATTTAAAAGAAACGTACCCGTCACCACGTTCGGGTCGTCCCGGGCTTCCCTTCTACCCACAGCATAAACTCTTCCACAGGCTCCTCCTCCATTGCCCTGATTTCCATTGTTGACCACTGCTACTTGGTTGCCTAGTCCACCACCATTTCTTTGGTTTTGGGGCTTGTTGCACTCATTCCGGTAATGACCCTTTTCACCGCACCCAAAGCAGGTGACTTCCGCCCTACGGTTGTGGGGTGGTGCTGCTTGAGCGGTGGCTAGGGGTCTTGCCCTACAGTTCTTTGCCAAGTGTCCTATTCTCTGGCAGTTGTGACATTTCACTGTGCACTGTCCCTTGTGATGTAGCTTGCAACGGTTACAAAAAGGTGCGTTCTTGTCATATCCCTTCTTATCACCTGAACCAGCTGCATAAGCTTTGGCTACATTCTGCTTTTTGTTCTGAGAACTGCTGTTACTACCCTTCGAGTGATCTTGCCACTTCCTTTTGTGGTCAGTACTCTTTTCTGAAACATCCTCCAGTTCCTGATCCATCAACTTGTTTGCTATCTCCATGGTCTCATGAAGATCTGCAGCTCTCGAGGTAGTCACATCACCTCTTATGGACTTCGATAAACCACCGATATACCTCTCAATCAATCTTGCCTCAGTCTGAACCATTTCTGGACATAGCAAGGCCAACTCCTGAAATCTCTGGTTGTAAGTAGCCATATTGTTGTTTTGCACCTTCAAATTCCAAAACTCTATCTCCAACTTCTTGACCTCATTTCGTGGGCAATATTTCCTAATCACTAATTCCTTAAAGTCTTCCCATGGCATGACATAAGCAACATCCATGTTAGCAGATTTCATGTAGTTGTTCCACCAGGTCAAAGCGGCATCCATGAAAGTGAAAGATGCATACTTGACCCTTTCGTCATCGTTACAACCACTGATGCGAAACACGGTTTCTAGCTTCTCAATCCATCTGGTCAGGCCAACGGCTCCCTCTGTTCCTCCAAATCCTCCAACCATGATCTTTCGGAATTCAGAGTAAGTACAACCACGGCTGTTGGTCACTAGCCTAGATGTTCCGGTGTTGGTGGTCGAATTGTTTGCAGCTGCGAGAGCGGCGGCCACGCGATCAGTGACAAGCTGATCCAGAGTTAACTGATTCACCACTGGTGTATTTGCCGCGGCCCTGGTTGGGGCGGCGTTCTCAGCAACTTGGCCCTGTGCGGCTCTTATCGGGGCGACATTCTCAGCAGTCCTTCCCCCTACTGACCTTGTTGGGGTAGGTGTGTTGGCGGTTTTGTCCTCGTGTGACTCTGGTTGACTTTCGTTTGGGTGCCATTTATCTGCATCACAAAAAGATGGTGATAAATGAGATCTTGTTTATGAAAGGAAAGAATCATATGAATATATGGATAGTGCAAACAGAATGCAAGAATAAAGTCAACCACAGAGGAAAAACGAATAATCAGATAGAAAAACCAAGCTTGTTTTATATATATATATATATATATATATATATATATATCAAAAGGATAAGGTTTACAAAATTACAAGCATGGTTAAAAGTTAGTTCTGGAATACTAAAGAAATACTAGTCATCCTAATGAATACATCATCAACTACAACTACTCTAGGCTCGGTCACTATCTAGGCGTAACTGCTCAAAAGCTAAAGTCATTCCTCCAATGGTAGTCTCCAACTGGCCTATACGATCTCTCAACTCCTGATTCTCTCTCATCACTGCTCCAATAGTGTACTATGCAGTCATAATCCTCTGCCACTGAGTAAGATCAACACCACTTGCTCGTCTCAACATTCCATGCATCCTGCTCTGGCCTCTGCCTAAGCCAATAGCCCTAAAATCCAAATTCCTAAGCTCTCTACCATGCAACCTCTCCAAAGCATCCAACCTATCTCTCAATCCAATCATCCCCCGCCGATCAGAGTACATCTCCTCAAATAACACACAAGCAGCCCTATCAACAGTCCCAATCCTCCTCTCCACACTCTGAATACGATCAGACTACTCGAACCTCCCGATCTGGTCTGAGTGCACATCAAGTAAACTGACCTGATTCGCCAGCTGAATCCATATCTGCTCCATCTCAGTGGGTTCCTCGAGCTCTGCAAGTGGAGAAACCACTGGTGATGGAAGTGGAGTAGGCATCGGAGATGGAGGTATGAACGAAGGAGATGACTGTGTGTACTCTGGGCTAGCTGCATGTACACCAGTGCTGACATCACAAGCAATATCCATCCACTGACTGTCACTCACATCCTGAATCTGGGCATCCCTGGAACTCTGTCCAACCTCAAATATACCCTGAACATCCTCCATGATGCCCTTACCATCCCGCGGCATCATAACCTGATCCAGATTCATAGGTGCATCTTTGTCCCTGTCATCATCTTCACAAATAGGAGTGTGCTCAGTAGGTGTTGTCACAGCTGGAGTAGGCTCATCCTGAACCTGCTCTGGATCCTCTAATGGATCCTCATCCTCCTCTGAGTAAGTCTCAACCGATCTCCTAAGTCTCTAGCTAGGTGGGGAATGGTCTGGAGATGATATAGGTGACTGAGATGGTGATTCAGTAGGGGTACCCATGTAGCCATAGCGGGTCCTACTGAGCGATGAAGATAACACAGATGATAACTGGAGGCGACGTCCACGGACTCGCCTATACGAGGCCCGACGTCTGATAGGTGGGGTATCCTGAACATGCTGGGTGAAAGTGTATAGCTGGGCTGGGGATGAGCGGTGTGCTGTGGTGTATCTGGGTAAATATGGTGAGGTAGACACTGTAGTGGTGTATACATGCTGAGCTGGAATAGGTGGTTGAGCAGCGGCTCGGACAACTTCCATCAACGGGTCATCCGCAAATGGAACTGGTTGTCGCATCGGAGAAGTGTGTCCAGCAGCAGCTACCTCGCCATGTGTACCGAAAGGGAGAGACATAGTCTGTGACAAATATGGTGCGACACATGTAAGTATATATAGAAAATACTTATATCATATATGCTTAATAAAATACTCAAATAACATATCATAACACTTAATCAAATAAAGCAAATAATGCTCAAATCATAGCAAGCTAAACTGGCAGGCATCTGGCGGTCATAAGGAAAAGTTTTTCATAAATCGGTTATAGTTTAAGGTTTTTATAAACCTAATTCTCTATAACCCAGGCTCTGAATACCAATCTGTAACACCCCAAAATCATAATATTGCCGAAGCATACACTTTGGGTGCTACTAAATCGATAATCACAACACAAGATATAGAGAACGGATTGAAAATCCGTTTTAAAATACATTACATGTTAAAAGTCATGTTGTCTTACATAAAATCCATTTCAAATAAAAATGTAGCCCATTAAACAAAGCGGTCCAAATTTCAGAGTTAACGCAATACTAAAAACATTTCCAACAATTATTATGACCATCGCCATGCCCTGCCTTCAGTAAAAACACCTCAGTTTCCTGAGAAAAACATGCTAAAAGTCAGCTAACGCTGGTGAGTTCATAGGTTTAAAGTAAATAACACATATAGACAATAGCAATATTCAGCAATAACACACTATCCTGCTATGCAAACACTAAGCCTCATCTAACCGAACTAGACATCGCAGCATGCCAAGCTGGCATTAGCTAGAAAGGGGTGCCCGCGAGTGTTAATCCCCAGACACTCAGCCTAAATTCATATGGTATACGTTCGCATTGACTATGCCGAGCCAATCGAACGGGGGTGTCATCCCCAATTGATCTATTTATAACACACGGTTTCCTAGACAGGAATTGACGGTTGATGATAGTGGGCGCAATGGGATTCAGCTAAACTTAGGTTTATGCATACAAGTGTGTATAAAAACAAAATCCATTTTTGGTCCATGAAAACAGTTTTGCATGTTTCTCATCCCAAGCTTATAAATCAAATCGTATAAAAATATGGGGCTATAAACTCACCTTAAAAACAACAGCAATCTGCTAATCAACAAAATAGTGCAACCGCTCCGACACGCAACCTAAATTAGTACGGTAAGTCTTAGCGAAATATTCGTGTCTTATATGTCTTTACTTTATTTGAAAAGTTTACTCGTGAACAGTGCTCGTGTATTTCTTGCTTGCTGTGCGGTAAAGTATATTTCAAAACGATTTATCGTATAAAACTCTTGGTGGTGGCTCATGGTGAAAGTGTACGGTGGGAACACGTGTGACGGAACATCCGTACTAGTATTCATCGTTAAATTTCGCAAGTAATATATATATATATATATATATATATATATATATATATATATATATATATATATATATATTAGGTTAAGTTGAATAATTATGTATTTAATTAATTAAGGTTATAATTAATTAAATAGGTTTTGAGAAATAAATAAAATAATAGTGTTAGTGGAGGAATATTATATTATAAATATTATTTATTATTTATAATATAATTTTTATTATAAGAAATTTAGAAAAATTTGTTAAGTATTTAGAGAAACTTAGACAAGTTAAGTATTTTTATTAAAAATACTCTAAGTGTTGGAATTTTAGAAAATTTGGGCATGACCCATTCGCTTATTCAATCGTTTCCATTTTTTTCATGTGTTGCAATTTCTCAAATAATTCGCGTTGTTAACTATATGTGCAAAATTGGTTCGTAATATATATTGGTCGTTGTAAGTATTTTTATCGTTATAATTATCGTTATCGTCACGTTTAATTATTAATAATAGATTTCGATACAAAGTCAATATGCTTTCAAAAGTCAACATTTATAAGGATTTGGTCAAAATTTCATTTTCCACCCTTTAGGAGACTAACGCGTCTCAAAACAAGTCCAAACTAGTTTTAGTTATATATATCGTATCGTTAAGTAATAATATTCATAATGAGTCGAAAAATATTTCAAAAGTCATTTTTGTCATCCGACATACTCATTGGGCCGAAAGTTATTAAATGAGCCCAATAGTTTAATTTTTTTTTAGTCCAAACCCATTTAGCCTTTTTAATTTACGTATATATATATATATATATATATATATATATATATATATATATATATATATATATATCGTTAGTTTGTTAAAAATAAATTTAACACATTCGTCACCACATTTCGTCAAAAGAAGTCAACTTGGGTTGGGCTTGGCCCAACTGCCACCGAAAGCCCATAAGCTCAAAATTATAAATTATAGTCCAAGGCCCTTTTTAGTTAAATTATATATATATCGTCGCGTTTCTAAAAATCATTTAACACGTTCGTTAATCCGTTTGGTCAAAAAGTCAAAAGTGGTCATTTTCATGTTGGGCTCGGCCCAACAGTCCACGCATAACCTTTTTAGCCCAAAATATATTTTTAGCCCATTATTCTAAATTAGTAATATTAATTACGTAACAAATTTTAATTATATCTATTAAGCTCTTATAAATAAGCTATTAAGTCAAAATGTCAAACATGACCAAATTTAATTATGTTCGACCCATATAACAATATACGACCCATTATCCCATTTTTTTATAAGCTAAACTTAATTAGTTATGGCTTATTCAATAAGCTATTCAAAATAAACTTTTAAGCATTAATTCCACCATTTCACCACTTGTGCCATAATTTTATGTTTTTCAAAACCCCAATAGTTTTGTAGTTTATTTCTAGCCGATTCATATATATGTCCACAAAAGTGTATATATTGCCTTAATCTCGCGTAATTAACATTAATCATATTTGTATCATCAAACTAGTACCATGTACAACAAGATTTACCATACAAGCAAGAAATACTCTAATTTGTACCAAAGCCTCAAAAATTTCGAGCATTATATAATATATAACAAGCCATAGTTTTTTCCATTTTGACAAAACATACACATTTAACAATTTTTAACATCATTAGACATCAAATGTACATGAATTTAACAAGATTAGAAAAGTTGTGATGATTCCTTACAATGGTTTAGTGTTAACGTGGGGTAGAAAGGACCAAGAACAACCCAAACTTCACCAAATTTACCCAAACCACGTTCCAATTAACCCGAAACTCTTGAATATACACTCTAATTTACTTGAACTTCAAAGAAAAGTGATGGATCTTAGGAATTTAGTTTGAGCCATGAGTTTTGCATGAAAAAAATGATCTAGGAAGTTGGGTGAGTGTAATATGGATAAGCTAGTTTGTTTGTGTTATATTTAGAGTAAGTATGTAATATATATAAGATTAAATACAAGTTAGTGGAAGGATTTTGTCACCTTATGGGGGAGTAATACTTGGGGCCGGATATGGACAAGCAATAAGGGGAGGGAAAATATTTTTACCTCTCGTTGGTGTATCGTGTGTCGGTTTGAGCTTAAACGTGACCGTAAAGTCCCGGTTCGACGTTTTTGGACACGTATACGTAAAATAAAGTTTTTATCCACGTTTTTGTCAGAAATGTAATAAAATATTATTACTGACTCAAAAATATATTTATTTGACTGCTACCATGTGTACTGTGCTATCGGTACGCGTGTGCGGTTGCTTTTAAGAAAAATGTGAGAAAGCTCTCAGTTAATTACGAAACTTGTCAGTAACTATCAGAAATAGAATAATTTATGCTTACTGACAAAAATATACTTTTTCTGCAGTGACTGTAAGCTACAGTATGCGGGTCAGCTCCCAAAAATGCTAAAAAATACTCAAAAACATGCAAATGAGCATAGAAATGCTCAGCTTAAAAATAATAAATATCCATTTAATATTAATTAACAACATGAAAATTACCATTTGTCACAGCTTCAGCCTCGTCACTATTTAATGTCAAATTTTGATTTCGTCAATAGTCCAATTCTTGACGGAGCTATAGTGACGACGAGTGACAAGCTTGATTTTCGTGACTAAACCGGTTTAGTGACGAATTTTTCCACTAATAGGGACGAATTCCAGGTTGTCACTAGCCATTATTCTTCTTGTGATTGAAGCTAACCAACTTCCTGAAATGCTTTTTGATTCTATTGGTAACCACTTTACTAATGCACTTGTCTACAACACGTTACAGCATGATATGGGCATTAAATTAGATACCCTCCTTGGTGTTTGAAGCTTTGGAACTAGAGCTATGAGTGTTTCATTTCCTGTATGAAAAAACTCTTTTATAGCTTTGCAAACATCTTGACCCACAAAATTCCAAGGTTTCTTACAGAAGAACATTGCTGAGTAAACATCTGGACCAGGTGCCTTATCATCACTAGGATGAAAAAATTTGCATCCTTACTTTCTTTGTCAGTTCAACTTTTGTACCCTTTAAGTAATCCAACTTGATTTGGATAAATTCGTTATTTTCCCTATTCATTGCATATCAGGTTGTATGCAAACTTGTTGGTTGTATGAGCATTTCATATGATGGGTAAGGGTGTAGAATGTGATTTAAATTGGACAGCCTAAAAGTAAAGAAGTCTACAAAAACTGGAAGGAGTATTTACTTCACTAGACAAGTTGGAAGGAGTACTTTTTTAGCCAGCCATGTCAGTCGAGAAACAAACATTCTGTCGCACAAATTTTAAACCATCAGTCGAGCAAAATGTGGTGTGGTATCAACAATTGTTTTATATTACCTAACCAGATTACTCATATTTAGTACATCAACTAGTTTTGACACACTGATCTTGTACCTCCAAAAAACTTCCGCTATTCTTTCACGATAAGCCAAGGCTGTCTCATCCACACGCCACAATCGCGACGTCTAGGCACCCTTTGTTGGTACACCTTGGGCGGTATTAAAGGTGATGGTATAAAGCTTCGGATCTATGCCCTTTTTATCAAACACATCGTCCTCAACAACTCTGGCATCTTAGCACTCAGACGGTCCCTCAAATTCAACCACCATTTACGCTTTTCAGGCTCCTTAACTGGTCCAAGGGTATCGTAAAAGGTAATGACGCCAGAACTGATGTGAAACTCTGCTACACACCAGGTTTAATTCAACCATTACGCATACCTGCTACTATATGGAGTGAAATTTCCATGGATTTTATTGAAGGCCTTCCACGAGTCCCCACAAGGGAAAACTGTGATATTAGTAGTTGTTAGGAATATAAATATTCACATGAAAGACTCGGTCACCCCGAGTAACTATTAGCATTAAGTAGCTCGTAGGACTTATTATATTAGCTTAGACTTCGTAACACCATGGAGTCGGGTCGGGTCTTTACCCACTGTCAACCCGGTCCATAGCCCGTGTAGGGGCATTTTGTAAGAACTATAAATAGCCTTTCCCACACATGGGAAGGGTTGGAACTTTCATTTGATGAATCTAATATCACATAGTTTCTCTCACTAGAAAGTTTCCACTTCTCTCTTTCTCTCTCAAAAGTACACGGCCAAAACTCAATCTTTGATTGTGTTTATGTTATTTGATATGTTACAATTGGTATCAAGAGCCAGGTTAGGTTCGATTGATTGTATGTTCTTGGATTCGTGGTTCATTCTAGGTGTTATTCTTGGTTTTATCAAGGTTGAATAAAAAATCTAAGAAAATTCTTGTTTGAGCTTTGTTTGTGGTTTAACTTGTTAAAACTTGGTACTTTTATGTTCACAAATAGTACTAGGAGCGTTTCTTACTTCTCTACGGCCTTGTTGGAGATTTTCTTGAAAGATTGAAGTGATTTTCCTCGTTGCATTTTGACTCTCGGTAATAGTGTTCTTGGCTGCGGTTTGTGCTGTTTTGGGTCAGAGTTTGTTGCGGTTTGAGTATTTAAGAAGCTGCGGTTTGGTTTTCAACTGAAAAGGAAAAAAGACAAATCACGGAGAAAGCGACATCTTTGTCCTTTGCGTTTTGTCGGGTTCTGACTGAGGTTTGACCTGTTACGTTTTGTGGTTTCTGCTGTTTGACCAAGTTCTGCGTTTTGCTGTCTTGCGATTTGATCTTATTGCGTTTTGACCTGTTGCGTTTTGGAGTTCTGCGGTTTGACATTCTTGCGTTTTGGAAGTCTTGCGGTTTGAGTTTTGAAGTTATGCGTTTTGGACTCCTGCGTTTTGAGCTACTGCATTTTGGGACTTCTGCGTTTTGGTGTTCTGCGTTTTGGGACTTTTGCGTTTTGGTTCTCTGCGTTTTGAGCTACTGTGGTTTGGAATTCTGCATTTTATGTACTGTGCTTTGGTGTTCTGCGTTTAGTAATCGAATCACGGTGTATTCTTGATTTTTGTAAAATCCCGCGAAAGAATCTATTTTTCGGTTTAAATCATAGAATTGTAAAATCCCGTGCAAGTTTACATCATGGCAAGCACTCCTTCCGATGACATTCAAGTTGCAGGGTCCGATACCCGCCCTCCTATGCTAGATAGGACGGATTATGAATCATGGGCACAAAAAATACGACTTTATTGCTTGGGAAAAGAGAATGGATTTAATATTCTTAAATCCATTGATGAAGGACCTTTTCAAATGGGCACCACTAGAGATGCTGTCACTACCACTGAGGATGGAACAGTCACCCTTGGAATTGACAGGCCACGTAATTACAACGATCTCAATGAGGAGGAGAAGAAGTGTTATGATGCAGACATTAGAGCCTCTAACATTGTGATTCAAGGACTTCCCAAAGACATTTACAAGCTCATTAACTTCAACACTGATGCCAAAGCTGTTTGGGACAATGTTAAAATGCTTCTGGATGGATCTGAACTGACCAAAGAAGATCGTGAATCTCAGCTGTATGATGAGTTTGAGCACTTCAAGATGAATCCTGGTGAAAACATCACAGACTATTATGTGAGATTTCACAAGCTTGTGAATGACATGAGAATCATCAGGATGACAATGCCAAACATCCAACTCAATTTTAAGTTTGTGAACAACATGACACCTGAGTGGGATAGATTTGTCACAGCCGTAAAGCTCAACAAAGGATTGAGACAGACCAATTATGAACAGTTGTATGCTTACTTACAACAACATGAAAAGCATGCTATCTATGATTGTCAACTGAGGGAAAAACTCAATCCAACAACAACAAATGATCCACTTGCTTTTATCTCAAATGTTCAGCCGATCAATCAATCCTCATTCTGATGATGGGTGATTACCTCCACAGTTGTTACAACCGTCTCACATTTCTTTCATTTCTCCTCTAAGCTCTTTGTATTGCGAGTCGATTTTGGAAGTCAAGGCTTCCATTTTCTCCATGAGTTTAGAGGTATCAGAACTTTCTGCAAAAGCAACGGTTTTTCATAAGGGTTTGGTTTTGGAATCTTTTGACCAATCGAGTTTGAGAAGTACTTGGTCTTCAAGCAATTGATATGCCTGATTAGGAGTTTTATAGAGAAAAATTCCTCCAGCATCAAGGATTCCTTGAGATGTTTCATCAAGTCCATGGTAAAAGATTTGGATAATGGTTCCTCGTCCTGAACCATGTCCATGACAACTACGAAGCAAATCTTTCATACGAAGCCAAGCTTCGACGAGTGATTCGTTAGGATTTTGTGTGAAAGCACGAATTTCTCCCATGAGTCGGTCAAACATGGCAGGTGGAAAGAATCGGCTTACAAAAGCTTGCCTCATCTCCTCCCAAGTATTGATAATTCCTGGGGTTAATTCGTTGTACCACACTTTTGCATCTCCAGCAAGTGATGATGGAAAAAGTTTGAGTTTAATGGCGTTGACATCGGTGTCGCCATATCGGAACATGCCACAAATTTCGATGAATTCAGCAATGTGTTTGTGCGGATCGGCCCTCGAACGGCCATCGAATTGACGGTCTTTGATCATAGAAAGATGGTGACCTTTTACGGTGAAATTGTTACCAAGGTTAACAGGAACAAAAGCAGATCCAGGAGTGGGTGCTACGGCTCGATTGGTGGCCCACATGGGTTGATCGTCATCCATGGGAAAAGGTTGAGCAGTGAATGGGTTATAAACGAATTTGGCTTCAAAAAGGTTATCAAACAGTGGGTTTGGTACACTTGGTACACGGTTGGCTAATGGAACAAAGGGTGTTCTTCTTCTTCTTCTTGTTCAAATTAAACTTTCGGGATCGGAAAGAGGTGAAATTGGTTCTACTCCAGCTGAACGAGTGTTCATACAATTCCAAAGAGAATCGAGGCAATGTCTAAACACACGAGCGAAGAACGAAAACAATTTGAAAAATCAGTATAGGTGATCCGATCGGATGGTTGGCAAACCGATCGGATGGCGCTCTCGGAAAAAATTGGTTTTGAAGGAAAACCGATCGGATAGAATGACTATCGATCGGATGGTGGTCTCGGTAAAAATTGAAAATGGGCAACCGATCGGATGGTCAGCTCGGAAAAACTTTTTTTTTTCAAAAACGAACTTGGTGAAAGATGATCTTCTAAAACTTACAGAAACACAATCAAAATCCCCGGCAACGGTGCCAAAAACTTGATGTGTCGCGTTCATATACAAGTTTTAAATTTATAAGGGTTGAATTACCGAATCTAGAAATAACACATATGAGCAAGTGAACTCGTCCGTTATAGCAAGATTAAGAAGGTAAGTCGGGATCGTTCGCAGGGATTTGTGAGTAAATCTATGTGTAAGTTTAAAAGCTAGTAAAAGTAAGTTACGAAAACAAGCAATGATAATATGATAATTCAAATGATTAAAACTACACTTGCTTTGACTAATCTACTACTCTTGATAAGCATGATTGTGATAACTTTTGGTAACATGTTGGTTATGATAATTAGTTTGGTGAACTAATCTATTGTTCTTACAAGTGAAACTTCGTCAAGATTTTAATTCATAAAAACAAGCATTAAGTGTAACCAATCAATTCAAGGTTCATAAGTTTGGGTTAACAAACTTAAACACAAAAATAGTCTTTGGTTTTATCAAATACGCTTAGGAAATGGTCAATACAAAAGGTAACCGATTCATAGACAAATAGGTCACAATTGATTGCAAACAACTAATCTTTCGACCCTTAAAGTTTTTTTCAATCAATCCAATTTGATAGACAAAAGCATTCTTATTACAACCACAATTAAGTCTCTTTATTAAACCAAGAATAATGGGTGATAACAATCATTCATAGACAAATGATTATAATTAGTTGGATAACAATAAATCTTTCGACCTTAGAATTATTAACAACTAGTCAAACTTGATTAACAAATGTCACTACGGAACTTAATCACAATTGGATCTTAGAATCAACTTGAAATTGAATTAAAACATGTTATCACAATCATACGCAAATCACTAAGTAATAAACATCATCTAAACAAGTGCACAAAGGCACTAGCCACTCATAGCAAACATAAACATAAACTCAGAACTTTGAAGATTAGAAATCATGATTGAAAGTCTTTCAATGATTGAAATAAGATTACAAATAGTAAGGTAATGACACCCAAAGTATTGGTGTTGACTTCTTGATGTTTTGACCTCCAAATGTTGACTTCTTGAACCTTCAAAGTTTCCTGGACTTCTAAGGACGAATTTAGGACTTTTGAGAGAGTATTGTTAGAGTGGTTGATGATTAGAATGATAATTGGTAATTGTGTCACACTCAAATGATTGTAAATGGTTCTATTTATACTACTCCCAAGGCCTAGGGTCTTTAATGCTACAACTTGGCCTCCAAGCAGAGTAGAAGAGACTAGAAACACTTTGGGAAAGGCCTAGAATCGTGAGCAATATGGATCGTGTTATATGTACATGATAATTCTTGTATATCGAATGTTATGTGGCTTTTATTATGACATTCATATTTTGCAAATTCTCATGGTATAACTCATGGTTACTTAGGTTATAGGTTGTGCACCATATTTTATTATTTTTGGACAAATGTTTAACATAGTATTATGAATGTCAAATAATATAGTTCCTAGCTTATAATATTTGTAATTTGAAATTCCCATGTTGTAACTTTCAAATTAATTAAGTTGTGTTCGGGTTAAATGTTCAACTTAGTAACATATTTTTAGAACCCACGTTTAAGGTTATTATAGGTCACCTCCAACCGATCTGTATTGGCTCCAACCGATCGGTTGGTCTTCAGATGTGGCCTCCATCCAAATCGGTTGCAGGCTGCATCCGATCGGATGGGGGCTGCTGTGAACACAAATTTTGGACTTTTGGCTTTTGGCGTTTGGCTTGTTTCTTGTTCATGGCTCTTGGTTCTTCATCCAAACTTGATCTTTTCTTTGTCTTGAAACTTGTCAACTCGAATACTTGGACCTTTATTCTCTGAAATGCCTTTTTGGAATGTGGTTCTGGACCTTGGAATCTTCGTATGATCATAAATATTTCCTTCTTCCTCAATCTTTCATCTTTTTCTTCCTTTTTCCTGTTTTTGGCTACATATACTTTGCAAACATACTTTGGTGCGATTAAGTAACAAAAGCATATAAATATAACAAAATAACATATACAAAAGCAAGAATAACGCAACTAAAAACATGCACAATTTGAGCGTTATCAGCGGTATAATATGGGGAAGAGTTTTTATATTTTTGAATTTTACTTGGTGTATTCCGTGTTCCGTTGAGTTTAATTGTGAGTCGCGGTGTCCCGGTTTGACACTAATAAGTAAAAATGTATAAAACACATTTTCGGGAGTATTAATAAAGCATTAATGTGTACTCGACATGAGTTTAATTAATTATTGCCATAACGATATAAGTGTCGGTACACGTGTGGGTCGTTTGAGGTGAATTGTGAGATACGTCTCATAATAGTTGACGAATAAAATTCATAGATGCATTATATTTATATAAAAAAAATAACTCGTAAAAAGGGTTTAATTAAACTTTCAGATTGAATTAATTCTTGTTTAGCATTAATTAATAACTGGGTAAATTACGGGATATTACAGCTGCTCCTAACGAATTACTACTGGTCCATATGTTGGTTAGTACTGCTCTCAATATTAGTGCTGCTAAGTATCTGTTAGTACTGCTTTCACTAGGTTACTGTTGCTAGCTTCACATTACTACTGCTGTGTTGTTGTTTTTAGTGGTTGTCAGAATCAAAGTTGCATCTACTTAGCATTCCCTTGCGGATAAGGACAAAAAGGGGAAGAAGAAGTACATAGAAGTTTTGCAACTTGCAGATCCTTGGTGGTACAACATGTTATGTAAGTTCACGAGTTGAGCTTAAGGGGAAGATAACTTCATTCATGGAAGATCTTGAAGAATGTTTTGTAATTATCAACTAGGGGAAGATTGTTGGGTTTTATATTGTGTTGATAATACAAAACAATAAAAGAAGAATGAAGCAAATACGAAACTACAAGGACTTAAAAGACAAAGAAGGAATTCTACAAGCTATGGAAGATTATAGAAGATTCCTTAGAAGATATTGATAAAAGATTAGGAAAGTATTTGTTTCCTAATACAATTATGAGTCTTTGTAAACCCTAATATCTCTATTATATAAAGAGACATTAGGTCATTAGTTTTTGATATGCATACAATGTAGTGCACTAAAGGGGTGTGTGTGTTACTAGGCGTAGGGTTTGTAAAACGCCTAGGGTTAATGTTTGTTTTACGCTTCAAGGTCAAGTCTTGATCCCTGTTACAAGATGTGTAACACGTTCTACCTTGATCAAGTAGAATTGGAGCATGTAGTATGTAATTGAAGTGAAAGATATTGAAGAAAAACCTTGTTCAATAACAACTGATTCTTTGTTTGAATATTCCGCCATTCTTATTGTTATTCCTAGTGCTCAAAACAATCTAAGGAGTTCTATCAAATTCCATAGGTGGTATCAGAGCTCGGGGAGCTCATGATCTAGGGATTCACAAGGTTTTTAGTCGAAGAAAGAAGGAAAAATTCGAATCTGGTTTCAAAATTTTCAACTTTCTGCAGTGCTGTGGTAAAAAGGCGATATATCATTCGTTAACCGTTGGATCTTAACAAAAAATTTACTGAAGGTTCTCTATATACATCAAGGCATATTCTCACCGGAGGGATATTCAATCTGAGTTTTCAATAAAAAGACATGAATTTTATAAAAGTTTGCTGCAGAAAAAGTTGAAGTAAGTCGAATTTTTAGAGTTTTCTAAATACCAACTTCTTTGATTTCGTTTTCTATTGAATTAATTAATTATGGAAGTTGGTTGTATGTTGTTCGGTGTCTATAATTCATGAAAGAAAAGCAGCTTTGGTTAGATATAATCGACTTTGAGGGTTTGAAGTTCATCGCTAATTTAGGGTTTCTTGAATGTCATGGTCTGTTCTTCCTCGAAACCTTAGATTAATTATGTTATCATGACTTGTCACTGTTATTCATGATCACTATATTCTGCTTAAAAGGAAACCCTAGAAAAATCTCTCTCAAGCTTGGTGTTGTTGAAGAAAATATAATCGTTCTTATCATTCTATTTTATTCAAAACGTCAACATGTTGTGAATTATCAAGGATATTGATTGATCATATGGCTGGAATTAATATTGAAGAATGTGATTGGTCGATTACCAGGGTTTGTTAGGAACGATTCTGTTTCAGGTCTGCTGGTTTATGTGAAGAATAAATGCAAGATTGAGGGCAAAACCTAATATGGAATTTGATCTTAACATGGATGCTCGTCTTTCTGTTTGATGATGTATCTATGAAAAACAAGAAGTACTGATTAATGAACTAAGCGTGGAAGGACTAAGCTAGGTTGATTAATGTTGCTCTCACATCAGTTACTGTTGCTTCTCCATATTAGTACTGCTTATTGAATGTTTAAGCTGCCCATGGGAACTTACTGTTGTTCGTTAACTGAAGTTAGTACTGTTGTTTTATCAGTTAGTGATGCTCGTTATAGAACTTAATACTGCTCGACGTTATTTATGCTGCTTGTTATGAACTTACTGCTGCTATGATTTGATATAAGGATTCTATTCGTTGTCTACAAGTTGAGTGTTCATGGGCTATCAGATTCTATAACAACATGAAGAAGTAGCTAGATTTTGTTGAAGTTAAACCAATTTGCTCAAATTTATACAACAAGAAAAATATATTTCAAGGGTTTTTGGTCGATATTGAGTGGTAACAAAGTGAAGGACAGTAAATGGATTTGAATTTTTAGAGTGATGGATAAAGGTATTCAAGGTTTCAATATACTTGTGATGTGGAGTTTGGTGAACTTTATGCTCGAATAAATTATTTGTTAAAGTTTACTATATACTCTTGGTCGATTAATCATGGGTATAGGAGTTGTCGTACACACACAGAAGATTGTTTTTGGTTTATTTGTTCTTAAAAGATTAAAAAGGCTCATTTTTTGATTTATTGGAATAATTGATTACGAAGAAGATTGTTTATCTCTTATTTGAGATTGAAGTGAAGTTTCACGAAGGCGTTTACTTATTTCATCATTGATATTTCTTGCTATCAATTGGTGACTTGCTTGTTTATATATGGTTTATGATTGAGAATTGGTTTATCTAGTTTTCATAGGTCAAGGGGTGGATGGATGAAGACCTAGTTAACTATCACTTAAAGGAGATACATTGTAGTACTCAGTGTCACACGAAGAAATTCGATGTGGATAAGTTCAAGAGATTACTTAGAGATATGTTTCTACAACACCAAATTCTCTATATCGTTCTTCAATCAACAACAGTGCAAGCTTAAGTAACAAGTTTGGGATATTTTACTTTGGTTTCAAGTTTGGTATATCAAGTTTTCTCCATTACAAGGAGCCTATAGATTTGAAGAATCATGAAGATGATTAACACATTGGTTTCAGGGGAATCTTATTCTTAAGATGTGTTTAATCATTTGATGTTCATGCACCACTCGAGGGGAAGTTTTTGATTCTTACTGCTTTTGATCATTATTACTACTTCTAGTTGGAGTTTCTACTGTTTTGGATTCATTTTTCTTATATATGCGTCATGGAGGGCAATTTGAAACATTGGAAGACTTGGATTAGGAGTTTGTGATATCGGTTTATGGTGGTCAAGATCATATTTGCATATTTTCCTTATTTGATTATAACAAAAAGGGGAAGATATAGATATTGTGGTGATATGGCATGGATTAAGGGGAAGACAAGATTGTTTCATTCATGGTGAGATTTAATTATCTCAACTTCTTTACTATGTTTAAGGAAGTTCATACAAGAACGTGTATGTTTTGTAATCATCAAATAGGGGAAGATTGACGGGTCAAAAAGATTTGAAGATACAAAACATGAAGAATGAAACATGGAAGGACTTAAAGTGACAAGAAGGGAAACTATAAAAAGATGGAGCTTTTAGAAGATTCTTAGAAGATATGCTTAAAATAGTTTCCTTAATGTATTAGGAATGTTTTCCTTTGTAAACCCTAGATGTCTCTAGTATATAAAGAGACATATAGGCATTGAGTTTATTATGTCTAGACAAGATGTAGTCGACTAAAGGTGTTTATGTGTTTTCTAGGCGTTTAAGTCTTGTAAAAACGCTTAGGGTTTATGGTTTTCGCCTCAAGGATCATTGATTCCTTGTTATAGTTTAGATAACAAGTCCTACAATTGATCAAGTAGGATTGAGGTGCGTGTTAATACAAATATCGTCCTAAAAATGTTATTTATATTTTACGATCTTTGCTATATTTTGTTAATGACAATTATAAAGTTTATCTTCAGGAAAGCATAAATATAAGTTAAAGTCTTTTACATTTATAGTAATAAGCTTTTAAAACTCATCATATACATGCTACATGATCACTAGGATACATGTTACATACATTTATACATTTATATTATTTTCATTTTAATTCTTAAAATGTAAATATATACATGACATCATGGCATACATCATTTGGATAGCTTGTAAGACTTAGCATAACATTTTGGAAAGATCTTCAAGCAATGAGTTGGATTGTGTAAGATCTTGGCAAGATATGGTAAGAGCTAGCTGTCATGTCCCGGCGGACCCAAATAGCTATATGGGCGGAACCCAGAATTTGGGTCCGCCAAATCCGTGCCTTGTCTGGTCAGTTTTGCCTATAAATAGCAAGCTGATCATTCAAGGTCAATCATCACTCATATAGCATAAATTGCATATACATTATTTCTTACTTTACTAACCCATTCATTCATTCATTTCATTTGTAGAGATCTTTCTTTTGTAGCAAAGAAGATCAAGCATCAAGGTTCAACACAGTGTTGTAAACCTTTAGAGTAGTTACAATGTGATTCATTTGTAGTTCACACATCATTGTTTATACCAAACATTCAGTAGTGATCGGTTAGTGTTTTAGTCCTCAAAACACATAGAGTATCGGGAGTGGTTGTACCCTTGTAAAGAACTCGATATCTAGCTTAGTACCGGAAAAAGTGTAAGCGACGTTGGGAGTGGTTGTACCCTTGTAAAGAACTCGGTGTTTAGCATAGTACCGGAAAAAGAGTAAGCGACGTATAAAGGTTTTCTCCGCCTAGAAGGGAGCTTGTTTCTTAGTGAAGAAAATCTCTCGAGTTAGAGGCTCGAGGAGTGGAGTAGGGCAAGGAAGAGAGTCCTTGTAGACCGAACCACTATAAACATCCGTGTTCTGGTTTGATTGTTCTTTCCTTACTTTCTTTACTTATAATGTTTGATTATTTGCAATAGTTTGAAATCACGTTAAGTACTCAAAGCAAATAAAAGTTAAAAACGGTAAAAACTATTCAACCCCCCTTCTAGATTTTCACAATTGGTATCAGAGCTACGTTACTCAATATTTTCAAAATATATTGTATTTTAAAACTTGAAACGATCAATGGATTTTGAAAACTACAAAGAAGGGTAGTCTATGCAAAGACCACAACTATTTGAAGCAAATAGTTTTATTTATTGGAAAAATTGCTTCGAAGCTTATGTGAAGTCAAAGGATATATTGTTCATCGTCTTAATATATATCTGGTACGATTTTATTATGGTTGGAGGTTAGACGCTTGGTGTTTGTCGTGGTTAAACCCTAACGTTTAGTTAGGGTTTATTAACTGGTCGTGTGCTGTAAGTGGGTTTCGAGAGAAGATGAACAAAGGCTTCCTTAATAATGCGAGTGCTTCTATATCTGCTGCTACTGTTCGTGTGGATGTTGATGCTTTAAGTCAGCGAATGCAAAGGTTAAAGGGTATTGAAGCTGGTAACTCCGATATTACCCAGCAATCTGTTCGTGTGGATGTTGATACTCAGTTTGCACTAAACCCTAACGGTTTCAATCCGTTTGGCAACATGAGTCAAAATTACAACATGTGGCCGATCATATTGACAACATACAACACACCCCCATGGATGTGTATGAAAGAGACTTCTTTAATGTTGACGATGTTAATTCCCGGCCCTAAATCACCTACAAAGGACATTGATGTTTTCTTGCAGCCTTTGATCAAAGAACTCCAAGATTTATGGAAAGGTGTGTGGACGTTGAATTCCCTAAACGATTTCTCTCTAGCGAAAAGTGAATACGTGCCTAACAAAAGATCGATCTTAACCCTTTTAATTTCTTAATCCCTCTCTCCATCGTGGGTCGGTGTTATTTATTAATTGGTTCATTGATCGGTTCTTTAATATATTCGCTTTGAGTGTTCCTTGCATGCAATCTGAATTTGTTGTATTCATCTAACGTGGGTCGGTGGTTGATTATATTCGATCTATAATTCTATTATTTTAATAAAGTTAGGTATTTGCGCTGCATGATGGAAGTCGGTTAGTATCAAGATTAGACGTTAATTCATGCCTCAATCTGTTGGGGCTCTCGTTATTTTTTGAAGTTTGCCGTGGTCTTCTTGTTTCTGTTCGCTATTCTTATTTTTAGGGTTTCGTTTTCTTTATTAAGCTGTTATGGAGGGAATTGGTAATATTAGGGTTGATGTAGAGTCTTTAGCTGCTAGAATGAATCGAATGAAGGGAATAGATATTGGTAATCCAGCAGGTTCACAACCAAGAAAAGTGACTAGGGTTTTGATAAACCCTAGCGTCGAAGCTGATGTGCATGGGGCTGAAACTGATCATACCACTTATGTGTCGACCAGTACTATTGGTAATGATGATGTGGGAGACTTTTTTCCCCCTTTAAACTCTGGAGTCGCAACTACTACTGTTCATCAGGATCATAATGACGCAAATTTACCTCAAGGTGATAATGTTCATGTAGCTTCTTCGGCTGGTAGAATTAAAGTGGTTGAACCTCTTGTCCATTCCAACAAACCTACTGTTAATGAAGGAAGAAGCCATGTTTCAACCTCTCAAGATGTTCCCATTGTGCAATCGTCTGATGTTAATAATCATCCTAAATCCTACGTTGGTGTTGCAAATGGTTCACAAGCTGCTGCTACTAAAGGTAAATCAAACTTTCGTTCCATTAAGGTTGATAACGTGTTCACAGGAGTTGATGTCTCTATACCCCGTAGAGTTGTTGAAAATATTAGCACTAAACACTACAAGAAAAGTGGCTTTTTAGGACCCTTTGTGTGGGACGGTATGATAATAGAGTCCTAAAAAACTGTTTAATAGGACAAATGAGCGTTTATGGTCCTTTTTAAATATTTGCTACTTAGGCGGTGTCCTAAAAAGTTATATAATAGGATGGTTGATTATTTGGGGTCCTATTATCATATAACTTAATAGGACACTTAAAATATGGATCCTAATAAATTACTTTATAAGACATTTAGTTGTTGGTGTCCCATTATGTGATAGTGTAATACGACACTTGATCACTAGATGTCCTATTATGACATAACCTAATAAGACCCTTGACACTTAGGTCTTATAACTTTAACCTTTATAGGACGTTTATTCATTATGGTTTTATTATAATACACCATAATAGGACACTTGAGTTTTGAGTCATAAGACATCAGTTAGATAAAACGCTTATTCACAAAAGTTTTATTATAACAAAATTTAATAGGACCTTTGACACGTGGGTATTATAATGTTAACCTTTATAGGACGCTTATGTACAATGGTTTTATTATCGTACACCATAATAGGATATTTCATTTTTGAGTCATATAACATCATTTTTTTAAAACGATTATTCGCAAAAGTTTTATTATAACAAAACTTAATAGGACCCTGAAGACGTGGGTATTATAATGTTAACCTTTATAGGACGCTTATGCATAATGGCTTTATTATCATACATCATAATAGGACATTTTATTTTTGAGTAATAAAATATCAGTATTTTAGAACGTTTATTCGCAAAAGTTTTATTATAACAAAACTTAATAGGACCCTTAAAGGACGCATATTCATTATGGTTTTATTACAATACACCATAATAGGACACTTGATACATAAGTCATAAAACATTAATTATTTAGAACGCTTATTTGCAAACGTATTATTAAAACATAACTTAATATGACACTTGACACTTGGGTCCCATAAATTGATACACCATTATAGGACACTTGATATTTGAGTCATAAAACATCAGTTTTATGGAACGCTTATTCGAAAACGTTTTTTATTATAACAAAAGTTAATAGGACCCTTGACAATAGGGTCTTATAACGTTAACCTTTATAGAACGCTTATTCATAATGGTTTTTTTATGATACACCATAATATGACACTTCTTTTTAGAGTCGTAAAACATCCGCTTTTTATAATGCTTATTCAAATTAAGTTTTATTAAACATAACTTGATATGACACTTGACAGTTGGGTCTCATAAATTCATCCACCATAATAGGACACTTGAAATTTGAGTCATAAAGTTTCAGTTTTATAGAATGCTTAGTTGCAAAAGTTTTATTTTAACAAACTTAATAGGACCCTTGACACCTGTGTATTTTAACATTAACCTTTATAGTACGCTTATTTGTTATGGTTTTATTATCATACGCCATAATAGAACACTTCTTATTTGAGTCATAAAACATTAGTTTTTTAGAACGCTTATCAACAAAAGTTTTATTTAAACATTACTTTATATGACACTTGATATTTGGGTCTCAAAACTTGATACACCATAATAGGACACTTGATATTTGAGTCATAAAAGATCAGTTTTATGGAACGCTTATTCACAAAAGTTTTATTATAACAAAACTTAATAGGACACTAGCTATTTAAGTAATAAAACATCAGGTTTTTACAACGGTTATTCGCAACAGTTTTATTATAACAAAATTTAATAGGACCCTTGTCAGTTGGGTCTCATAGGTTGATACACCATAATAGGACACTTGAAATTTTAGTCATAAAATATCAATTTTATAGAACGCTTAATTGGAAAAGTTATATTTTAATAAAACTTAATAGGACCTTTGACACTTGGGTCTCACTACAAGAAATCAGTCAAATACCCACGGACGAAAATTGTGGCTAATAGACCAAAATTCGTGGGTAGCCTTCTAATACCCAGGGAAAACCCACAAACGCATATACATGGGTATAACCTCCGAGGGTAATTATGTACCCACAAAAGTTTCGAGTGGTGGGTAAGTTTTTTTTTTGGGTAAAAGGGTTTAAACCCTGGTAAATATATTACGCCAAAAACAATGAAGTACAATTGACATGGGTGAATCCCATGCCCTCAGCCCGTTACATAGGCACTTACATGAATAAACATAACAGTCCCACAGGACACTAACCAATAACCACTATATAAGAGTGACACACCACTCTTATAACTAAAAATGAACAAAAACTACAACGACTATAAGAATACAAATTTAAAAACTCGTTAAACCACATGATTCTTCAAGCGTCGTCCTAGATGTCCATAACTTACAGCGATGCACCAATCCACATCAAAAAACTACAACGAACTCCCAATAGGGTATTGATCCCTAACTTACCAATCAAATCTTAATCCATAGCAACTGTTATTATTTGTTCTCAAAACAATAATAACCTAAATGGGAGTGAAATATGAGCAAGATGGATCAAGAAAAATAATAGGGTTGCAAACCCTAACTTACAGAAATAACCTCCATTATTGCCGTCCAAGATGGAGCAAACGTGAAGGACCAGCAGGTGTATACACACCTTGACTTCCAGCAAACATCCTCAAAACCTGCTACTCGATGATAAACAGGTTACACCAACGGCAACCATCAGCAATAGAGGTCCATATAGCAGGTCTAGGAATTAGCAGAAACAATAATAGGGTGTAAGCAACGTTCATCATCCATTCGTAAACCAGAACCAGGTCTGATGTAACAATTAGAGGCAAAACGTGGTAAAACCCTAACTTCCAATGAGAAAAGATCCATGTCTGCTACTACTAAAACCATGTATGAAATATAGTTGGTGGGTGATTGTGCCAACTCCGTGGGAACAATTTCTGTGGGACTTCATATGTGACCACGAAAATACTCACAAATTTAGCCATGTGTAATTCGTGTGTACATTATCTAGGAATATATTCGTGGGTAAATTACTAAATCATGGTAATCTATAATTGAATTTTGTGTTTCAGTTATATGAGTTACCCACCATATTGCTGTCAAAAATCCATGAGAAGTAACAAAATGACAATTTTGTGTAGTGTATCTAATAGATATGTACATGTATATAGATAACTACAAAAAAAAAAAAAAAAAAAAAAAAAAAAAAAAAAAATTCCATGAGAAGTAACAAAATGACAATTTTGTGTAGTGTATCTAATAGATATGTACATGTATATAGATAACTACACACAAAAAACTTGTATACAAATAATATGGCATTCATTGATCCATGTACAAATCTTTACATCAATTTTTCCATTATGCACTAAAAAAAATAAACCATACGAGTTACATAACTAACATTTGTTATTTATTTTTTTTGGGTAAAGGGGAGTAATCCTGCACCCTGGTAAATATTACACCAAAAACGTTTAAGTACAAAGGATATGGGTGAAGTCCCATATCTCAGCCCGTTACATGGGCACTTACAGGAATGACAAACCATTCCTATAACTTACAAATAGTAAACTACTAATAACCACACTATAAGAGTGACAAACCACTCTTATAACTAATAATTGGACATAAATTACAACGACTATAAAAAATAATAAATAAAATACTATTCAAGTAGACAACACTTGAATCTTCACAAGTCGTCATAGAAGTCCAAACATACCACGAAGCAGCCTCATCCATGGTAAAAATAACCACAACAGCACCATCTTCACCAAGGGACTACAACGTACCAACACTATGACTTTAAACCCACACCGCATGTGCTAGAATTCCTTGAAAGCTCTAGCTAGGAGTGTGACACAATGTATAACTAAATTCATAGATGAATAATAGGGTATTAATCCCTAACTTACCAACAAACAAAACCTATTGTAGCTTCATTGGATTAGAAGCACCACAAGCAACGAAACCCAAGAGTGATAGGCTGCCATATATGGACCATAGGGTGTACAAGACCCTAACTTACATAATAAACATCATAATGGACAGATCCTGATAAAACAGAAGAAACGCAGCACCACAAATCATTTGGACCTGTTTGAATAACATCATAGGAATATGATAAGTGAGCTCCAACTTCCCATAAGAATCGTGTACCAGACCAATGAACATGGATTTGCAATGATCAGTAGGTATTTGATGAAAACAACGATCATAGGGTGTATGAAACCCCAACTTCCCAAAAGAATCGTATACCAGACCAATGAACGTGGATTTGCAATGATCACCATACACCATCAGGTCCGGAATTACGAAACATCGACCACCAAATAGGGCTATGGAGCCCTAACTTCCAATAGACAAACCACGTGACCAAGAGACCAGATCACGAAGATCATCATTCAAACCGAGCAATAGGGATATCGGATCCCTAACTTGTAGCTGTATTAGGACCAGTTGTGTGAACGAATAAGCAGGTCATTGAATGTCTGAAAACATGAACCCATACTTCCAGCAACGTCCAACACGAACAAGCAGGTCTTAAACAAATCCTAACTTCCTGTATTAGACCAAGCGCAGCAGCAATGCTCGAATCTCAAACTGATTTGCAGAAGGAAAAAAGATCCTCGACACAAATGTACCAAAGAAACAGCAGCAGCATTGCACGATCCAACACACATCCATTGCATCGAATAATACGAATTAATATGACGTTATTAAGTAATTAGTAAGGATATACTTGCCTCCGACATCTCCTGCTAGAATACTGCTAGCCATTGCACTTGCAATCCGTTCGCACTGTCTCTCTAACGTTGCTACCCATTTTTTTGCACCAAACGCTAGACCAGAGTTAACTAGCACCTTGTACATATTGTTAACGTCGCCATTCTCAACTTCAATATGTTCAATCCACGTGACCTAGAGATTGAATTATGCATGTTAATGAAAGCCAGGTACGTTCACATTTGTATTTATCAATTCATAAAAGATAATGAAGTTTTGATGTGAAGCTAGAAGGTGTACCCTTGAGTACCCATTGGGTATTTCTTGAATCAGACAGTCAGATGGCCTTTTTCTATATCTTGGTATTGATGATGAGCGCACACTATCCAATGATACATCAACCAAGACCCACATCCCTTCACCATGTTGTTTACAATACGTAACAAAGCAGTTTCTTGATCTTTTGAGTTCGGCACCAATATGTTTCTTGATCTTTTCTTGACACAACCTGTGATGATTTCTTATTAGATGAAAAACTGCTAAAAAAGTAAATGTGTACAAACAAAGCACATTAACATAAACTATATGGCTTTCCGTCCTTGGGCATTCAAATTTTTTGCGAGTAACAAATTATAAATGAGATGGTGAAATTACCTCTTGGAGAAAGTACGCTACGCCTTTTCTCTCAGGGCACCTAAAACCCAAATTCTCAAAATACTCTAAAACATTACTGCGAGGCCCGTGATACACAATCATCCCTTCCGCCATCAACATAACATCATCAAATAGATCAAATGCTTCGGGTGATAGCTGAAGAAATGAAATAAGCACAGAAGCCTCTGTTAGATGTGCCAACTGTTGAAGACAAGCAATTATCT